>CAJNDS010001224.1:615555-643055 GCA_905221605.1 Symbiodinium natans | reverse complement strand
ACGAGCCCAACGCCCGTTAATCAAGGAGTTTAGTTTAAAGTTTAGGGTTTGAAATTGGGGTTTAGGGTTTATAGGGTTCGAGGCTTAGGGCCCCGTGCGGCCCCGTGCCCCTTAATTAAGGACTACGCCCTAGCCTTAATAACCCATAGTAAGGGTCCCGATATGGTTTGAGGTATATCGCCCGTCTAAATGACGTCAAGGCTCTAAACCCTAAATCAGGAAATTCGTGTCGTAGGTGCACTGGTTGTTTTCCCCGCTTGGGGGTGCAGGCGTGCGGTTCTCCTCCTGTCCCCCCACCTCCACCCCACTCTCCAGGGTTTTCGGGTTTCAAGATTTTAGGGTTCTAGGTGGAGGGGTGGGTGGTTTTACCAGAGCTTCGTGCCCAGGCTGATGGGTTTACAGGGTTTCGGACACGCTCTTGAATATCTATGGAGCCCCACTCCACCTGCATGACAGAGAGCTGCACCTTAATTCAGGAATACCACCTTAAATCATAATAAGGGCCCACTAAGGTCCCCTTGAATGGTTTAAAGCAATATTCCTGAATCTTGGTAGCCCTGTGGTACCCTTTACCCTTTTTGTTGGTTATGGGTTCCCTTATAAAGTAACGAACCCCAAACAAGGGTGCCCTTATTATGATGTGGTTACTGGGCCACCAGGTATATGGTTTAAGGTATTCAACCCTAAACCCTAAGCCCTAAGCCCTAAACCCTACACCCTGCACTGTTAAGGGGGCCTGAAGATCCCTCGGGATGAAGCCGAACTCCTCCCGACTGAGGCAGACACCGTCCCTGGCTGGAATCCGGGCCTCTGAGCCTTTGCATCGAAGGGTGGATCTTACCAAACAAAGGACCCTAAACCCTAAACCCTGAACCCTAAACCCTGACCCTAAACCCTAAACCCGAAACCCTAAACCCTAAACCCTAAACTATACGGGCCCTGCGATGTCCCCCAGTTCCATTGAAAGATGCGCGAACTTAGCCACCACTTGGAGGTCCATGTGGGTGGGTTTAGGGAGGGTTTAGGGAGGGTTGAGGGTTTAGGGTTTAGGGTCTAGGGGTGTAGATTGCAAGTAGGGCTTATAAGTATGGGAACGACACTGAGAAGCTGATTCAGGAGGTACTTTCTTAAACCCTACTTGTAGTTACCCATGAACCTCCAAGTGGGGTAGTTACCCTTGAGGCCCTTGCTCAAGGGAACAGGGGGTGGGGGGGGGGTTTGTGCAGGTAACTAGGCCTCATTGTTTATATGGGCTCAACCCTCACGATGAACGCGTCAGCCAACCCAACACCCCTGACATGTACTTAAGGCATTTGCGTTGACTCATAGGAGGGCCCAGCATAGTGTAAGGTAAGGCTGACAGCATCCAGCAACCCAAGCCTGTTGTTTTTTGCAGTTTCGCGGGCTGGGAGGATGTTTCCGGCTTCGTGGGTGTGTGGTCAACCGAGGACCAGGCAAGGATGCTAGAGGAGCCGTTCTTGGCAGCAATTCTGCTGCATGTCTTGGCCCATGGTGGCAGGGACCTTGCGGAGTTGAACTGCCTCTCAATTTATGAAGCCTTGGTGGAGACCATGTGGCGCAGTGCTGGCTGGACTGAGTCCGGAAGCAGCTTATCTGAGCCGCCAGAATCCGAAAGAGCAGGCTGCCAGAAGGCCTTGCAGCAGCTGGCGCTGGATATGTGCTCTCGTGGGCAGCATCTCTTTCTCATCAGTGACTCGGACTCAGAGTAGGCCCTTATCTCCTTTTTTGGGGGGTTGGGGTTCCCTTAGACTCTCCTTAAAACCCAAAAAGGGCACCCTTCTTATTCCTAGGCTACTCCTGGGCCTAGGTGATGTGCCTGACTGCATCGCGTCTCCGGTGTTGCGCCGGGTCGGCGGCCGGCACGCGCGGTTTGCGCACGCCTCGCTGCAGTCGTACCTTGCGCCCAGTGATCCCCTGTTTCGCCTCCTTTTTTTTGTTCAAGGTGTCCGTCGCGGAAGTAAAATTCATGAACACCCCCCCCCCCCAAAGAGGGCAACCCTGACTATTGTATAGAGATATACATATATATATATATACATATATATATATATTTAGTTGTCTATTTCTGTATAGGGGAAACTACCCTTAATTACAATAATATGGCTGCTGGACTACCTCAAGGTACTTTGCGGCTTTGGAGATCTTGCGGCGGATGGACATGGTCCCCCAGGTCCTTGGGCAGCCGCAGTGGCCACAGGCTGGAGGATCGTGTTTTAGGGTTTAGGGTTTAGGGTTTAGGGTTTAGGGTGCTCACGTCTGGCCAGTGCAGTTTAGGGTTTCAGGGGTTGGGGTTTGGGGTTTTAGGGTTTAGGGTGTAAGTTTAGGGCCGTACCCCAAGTGCCGCTACTTGGGTTGGCATGCCTTCTTTGCTGTGTCTGATCTTCTTCAGGCGTCAGGTTTCGTTCACCCTAAACCCTAACCCCCAAACCGTCGTTGCCAGGCTATGAGGCCATGGGTTTCGTACGCTTCTGTGCATGCCGACCATCCCTAACCACTTCCCTGACCACTCCCCCAAACCACCAGCGCACAAATCCCTCCCCAAAAGGTTTCCCCCCCAAAAAAGTAGATATTGTGGAGTGGGACGGGGTCGGGTTTAGGATTTAGGGTTTGTGGTTTCGGGTTTCGGGCTGGGGCGGGCCAGGTGCGGCTCTTCCTCCAGCGTGGCCTGGAGGGCGCCGTGGCAGGAGCTTGCAGGAAGCCGCGTGCTCGTGGCCCAAAGAGCCCCCGATGCCCCCCAATGAAGGAATTTACCTTCAACCATGGGAAGGGTCCTCTCTATGGCTTGCGATATTCGTTGTTAACTATGGGTCAGTGGGCTCTCCGGGTCCCTAAGCCCTGAGCACTAAGCGACTACTTCGGAATAGGGCGGGAAGAGGCATCCTCGGAGTGGGGCGTCATGTGTCCTTCTACGACTAGGTAGGCTCTTGGGACATTTTATGTTTTCCCTTATTGGTTTTAAGAGGGTCATACATTTTTCAGGTTGTTTTTAGGGCTCTCCTAGACACAGGCATCTTCGGGGAACCCGAACCTCTAAGGCTCTAAACCCGGCCTCTTGCCTCGAACTGTTTCGCCGACTTGTCAGTGACCCCACGCCCTGAACTCCAGCGAAATGTAGGCCCCCCCTAAACCCGATCTTCTCAGGGTTGGGGTACACCCAGCTGTTGTACCAGCAAAATCCTCCACTTACCAGCAGTCGCATCCCCGCCTCAGGCACTTGTCTTGCGCGCGTTCCAAAAAGGTTGTAGGTTGGTACCTATAAACCCTAAACCCTAAACCCTAAACCCAACACCCTAAACCTTAAGCCTTCAAATCCAGGGTAGCTAAAGGCCCTCTGGGTTCCAAAGCACGGGCGCACAGGGTGCCGAATCCAACTTGGGCTTGAAATGTGAATCTAAAGTAGGCGCCCTCTTCGTGGTCCCTCTCTATTGCTAACTAGCCTGTCTCGGAAACCTTGGAGAGTAAAAAGTTGCAGGGAAAGGGGGGGCGGGGGGGGGTGGGGCCCGAAAACCTAAACTTGGGATGTTCCCCCTAACACTACCAGTCCTTAATAGGAATGAAAGTAGGGGGTACCATCCCTATTCAGGACTGTTAGTATAAGGGATAGCATCCCTAAACCCTAAAAATGGGTCTCTGGTGTGCAGGCTGCCGGGCCTTCTCAGCGAAGAGGGCACGGCGTGGCCGCCTGACTGGGGAAACCCAGAGTTGATTTGGCGTCGGAGCTACCGTCTTTGTGCCATGAGGTGGGGTTTAGGGTTTAGGGTTTTAGGCTTAGGGTTTAGGGCTAAGTTTAGGGTTTAGGGTTTAGTGTTTAGGGTTCAGGGTTTAGGGTTTAGGGTGAGGGTTGGGGTTTGGGGGGGCCCTTTGAGCAACCTAGCTGTTGTAGTTGTTTCCGACTCCTACGGGGTAAGGAGTCGGAAATTATGTAGGTTCCTTGCATCTTCTTTCAGAGAGCACTAGGGTTTCTGGCTCTCTGCACGTTCTTCTGCTGTTGAGGGAGGATCGTGAGCACTCCAAAGCTAGGACCTGCCTTTATTTCCTTTTTTAGGGTCTAGGTTCCCAAAGAATCCCAAAAAACCCAACAGGGCACCCTTTTTTTTCCTAGTACAAGGTTTCTCTTGGGTCTAGAAGGCATTTATGGTTGCGAGTACGCCATGCTTCGTCTTCCCAAAGATCGCGATAAACCCCAAACCCTCAAACCTAAACATCCTTTCAACCCTAACTGGCTAGGTCCTTATAATATAGTGTGCATATTCCCACATATTCTTGGGGTTAAGAGGATCATGTTTGGGATGTTAGCTAAACTGAAAAATGCCGATATAAAGTGGGCACAAAGTTCTGGACTGCTTGGCTCCGGGATCCTGAAGATTTACGGGGTCTACAGAATGAGACCGTTACTTGGAGGTTCATGGTTTAGGGTTTAGGGTTGTTTAGGGCTACTTGGAGGTTCATGGTACTTACTAACCAATTATAACTGTACTTATAACTCTACTTATGACCATATTAGGGCACTTAAGGGGCTTATAAGTGGGTTATAACTACAGTAACATTGTTTGGTATGTACCATGCCTCCAGGCAAGCAGTTGTAAACCCGACGAGTCCCTGCATCACTAGATCAAGGTATAGGGTTTAGGGCTCACTCGAAGGCGACACGCCAAGTGATTCCCACATGATTCCCCCATAACGCTGTATCATAACGCTGTACAACGTAAACTGCCCGAAGTACCCATTCAAACTCAATGGGCCCCGTTGTCAACCGCCTCAACGCTAAATACGCTAGACCCTAAACCCGAAACCCTAAGGCATGTTGTACTTCGTGAGGGGGGTCTTCCACCCCAAAATTCCAGAGAGCCCAAAACTAGAGGCTCCAACAGTGCCTTCGCGTGGCGTCGGCAGTGGGCGCTGATGCCTCCCTCGTGGCCGGGAGCCTTACCGACGCCTGGGAGCAGGCGTGCTGTTGAGGGTTCGGGAGTGCGCCCCTGAGTCAAAAGACAGGCGCGCTCCCTGCGCGCCTGCACTGACGCACACCCAAAGCCCTAAACCCTTAACCCCAAACCCTAGAACCTTAACCCCAAACCCTTGAACCTAAACCGTGCCAAACCCTAAATCCTATACAGCAGCCCTGTGGAGCGAAAAAGAATCCTTTTTCAACCCTAATGCTTTTTCCCCCTTGGGAATTACTTTCAATGTTTGTTCATATAAAACCCAAGAGGATGGTAAAAATGTATTTTTGTTTAAGGTTCTAAAGGGAGTATAGAATGAACTGATAAACCCTAAGGCCCAAAAACCCCCAAAAAAACGCCCAAACCCAACGCAGAAGGAGAGCGGGGGCCCTTGCTTTGCTCGACCCTGTTCAGGTGCATGCCTCGGCCCACAAGGAGCCGCCTGGAGGGTCGATAGGGTTAGGGCTCAGGGTTGGACCGTTGGACCCCCAAATAGTAGGATTCGCTTATCATAGGGACCCCAAATTAGGTAATGCTAATTTCGGAAACCCCCAAAAAGGGTTTGTTTTTTGGGGTTTGGGGGTTTACGGGATTTGTTGGTTCTGGTTTGTTTTGTAGGGTGTGTAGAAGTTGTAGGGGCTCCGCGCCTCTTCTGGCTTGCAGGCTTTGATCCATGCAGTGCTGGGGGGGGGGTTCTTATGCGTCCGCTCAGGGCTGTATTGGCTTGCGTGAAATCCCCATGCACAGCCCATAGGGGCATAGCACACACATTGAACGCACTTTGTGGGCGTGTTCGTTTGTGACTCACGTTTTGTTTGTTCCGGGTCGTTCAACCGCATTCCCTTTCTCAACCTATTGGGGAAGCCACTGTTAACTTTCAGGGCTTGGATAGACTTGCTGACGCAAGAGAAGCCACACACAGAAGAAGCATTGCATGTGGTGTCTCCCAGGCCATGCTTTTACCCAGTACAACGTACCAATCTTCCTTCGTTGAACATCGCCTTATGTCGCAACTAAAGTTCCTTGGATGGACTAAACCCCTAACCCCTAAGCCCCCCTATGCCCTAAACCCAAATCCCTCAACCCAACATACAGGGCACAATTTCGGGCTTGGAGGTTCCCTAGTGTCCTAACCCAAATTCCTAACTCAAGCGTATTGTCCCTGCATATGGTTATTTATACCTTCCTGAAAGGGTTCTGCAGTATAGTCCCTTGGGTTGTATAGGGTGCTTGTGAAGGGGTATATAAGGGCTTTGACAAACTTCCAACAGCCTCGCAAGGCCAATGGACAGCGTGGGTACGAAGCGCAGGGTGCTTTCAAAGGGGTATATAGGCGCCCCCCCCCCCCCCCGAATGACTGGCCCTCCTGGCACTTGTAACTACCCTATGACCCGTTGTAGGGTTCTCAAAAAGAGCCCAATACCCCTACACCCTAAACCCTAAATCCTAAATGGTCCCTGCGGAGTGATCCCAGAGGGGGTCTGCTAGGCGGGTGGCAAAAAAAAATCCTAAATGTCTAAGGAAGATGGCTAAAAATCGTTGTGACCCCCATTCGGGGCCCAAGCCCTTCAGCCGCGGTTTGTCCTCTCAACCTATCACCTCTCGCCGCTTGCCCCGGTATCACCTCTCGCCGCTTGCCCCGGTTTAGGGTTTAGGGTTTAGGGTTTAGGCTTTAGGCTTGAGAGCACTGCGACTTGTGGAGGACACTGGCAAGGGAGCACAGCTGTGCTTGAGGAGTTGGCTGCCCGCCAGCTTGGAGGCGCGATGGGGAGTACAGATTGCTAGAACCTCCTCCTAAACCCCCCCCCAGAGATTTGAAAACCTCTTAGTTAGGGAAGAGTCCTTAAACCTTTTAAGGAACCCTAGTACGTCTTAAACACCTCTTAGTTGGAGAAGATTCTTATTCCATATAAGGAACTCTAGTACATCTTAAGGAAAGCTCCTTCATGAAGGGGTATTAGAGTCCCTGGGCCCTAAACCCTCGCCATCGAACTGACGCGAGCAGCAAGGCACGGCAACCGTAGGATCCAAGAAGATCGAAGGGGCAGGCCCTTGGTTTAGGGTTTAGGGTTTAGGGTTTAGGGAGGTTCATGGTACTTCTTAGCCAATTAGAACTGTACTTATAACCCACTTATAAGCCCCTTAAGTGCCCTAATATAGACATAAGGACAGTTATAGGTACAGTTGTACTTGATGACTAAGTACCATGAACCTCCAAGTATACATGAGGACTTAGGGTTCATGACATCTTGATGCGTGAAGAGGGCATGCACGAACCTTGGTGAAGAAGATTCAAGGGTCATGCCCACCACTATGACCACCCTACGTTGTGAGAACCCAAATCTTAGTTGGAGAGTATAGGTAGCCTTAACCTTTTTTGGGGTAATAGAATCCCCTTATAATCCCAAAGGTTCACCTTCAGTTCCACTAGGTACTGGACAACTATGCAAA
This sequence comes from Symbiodinium natans, assembly GCA_905221605.1. Classification (NCBI taxonomy): domain Eukaryota; class Dinophyceae; order Suessiales; family Symbiodiniaceae; genus Symbiodinium; species Symbiodinium natans. The sequence continues at coordinate 635,643 of CAJNDS010001224.1, read as the reverse complement.
TGGGTTTTCAAACTCGCATTCGGACAGTGTCACAGGCATGCCTCCAGATCGGCCTGTTCCGAAATGACTGCGGCAAAGAGCTTCATGGCTCCTCATTGCCCTTGCAGGGCCACTTGGTTTGCACTGTCCAGGTCACTTCTCCTAGGGGGTGGACGAGCTTCAGCCGATTTATGCCCCAAACCCTAGGCTCAAACAGAATCCTCCCCTGGTTCGTCCGAGCCTCAAGACATCATGGCCCGATAGCCTTCTTTTGCTGCTTCGTATCATCGAGAATTCGGGAACAAAGCACCTTATATCCCCCTTAAGAAGTAAATTTTGGTATGAACCTAACCCCAAACTTCCTGCATAAGAACTCGAAAGTTAACCCCAAACCTTAAACACAAGCCTCCAAACCTTCAGCCCGAATCCCCGGAGCCTAAACCCAAAACCCTAAACCGAGGGCTCCTCCTCTCTGCCTTGGCTTTGGTGGGGCGCGTCCTGCGCGTGGGGGGAGGCAATGCGAAAAGAGCCTGAGGGTTTAGGGTTTAGGGTTTAGGGTTTAGCTCGCTCCAATGAGAGAGGTTTCGTTCAAAAAATGGTTTGGGGCCCAAAACCCCCCTCCATTGAGGGTATCTCAATAGCAAGGGTCCTGTCTTTGGTGGGGTGGCTCCTAAAAAGATAGAATAAGATCTCTCGTAGTCTTTTGGGGCATAGAAGGCCCCCCCCCACCCATATTGGGTGCAGAGTCCGGAACCCTTCGGGCTTGCCTAGCACAAGCCCAGTGCTCCTCAGTCAAGGAAGTAGGCGATATTGAGCTCACTGCTTGGAGGTTCATGACTAGAAGCAGGGCTTTAAGTACCCTAAATACGCAGGGTAGTTAAAAGTGAAGTTCCCATACTTAGAACCCTACTTCTAGCTACTCATAAACCTCCAAGTATGTCACCCGAAACCCTGAAAATCAGCAGGGGCCCCAAACCCGAAACCCTAAACCCTAAACTTCCTTGGGAAGGCTTGCAGCTGTCAGAGCAGCTGCTTAGAGCGGCCCGCTCCGCGATCAGCCTGGAGCAGAGGAAGTGCCTCCTCTGAGACATCGAGCCCACGACCCCCTAAACCCCAGAGACTCCCATACCCCTTTTTGTAGGGAATGTTAGGAAGGTTCCTTAAACCATATAGGGAACGCTCTTCTATCTTAAAGCATCGTCCTGAATTCAGTCCCTGGGTCATTCATCTCCATTCATTAAGAGGCCTGACTTCACAGTTAAGACCCGCGCTTAGAGTTTCTTGAGGTACAATGCCCCAAACGCGATTCCCTGATTTCAATTGCATAGAACTAATAAAGGGCCCCCCTTGGATCGTCTGAAGGCCGGTGCAGCGAAAAGCCAGCCACCACAAAAGTCTGAGCTGAGAGCTTACCTAAAGTCTTATCATGGGATTAAGACTCATACCCCTAAGGCTGTACCCCTAATGATTCCCCTGAATATAGTCCTTAAGGATGTTTCAAATGAGTCCCCAAAACCCAAGGGTACAACAGGGTCCAAGGCACAACCCTAGATAACCCATACAGGAAATCACATTAGAGCCTTCAGGTGGGGGGCCCTTTCAAAATAGTCAGCAACCTGTTCTGTATACCCCCTATACAGTACTATACACATTTGGGTTTAGGGTTTAGGGTTTAGGGTTTAGGGTTTAGGGTTTAGGGTTTAGAGAAGATACCCGTTGAGCCTCATGCCGCCGTTGAAGTCACCAAGGCAGACGATGCTTTCGTGGCAAGCCGCTGACGGCGCGTCGTTGGAGCCTATGCTGCGTCAGCTGGCACATGCCACGTTGGCCGGAGTTCCAGGCCGCCTGAGCCTTGCCAGGTACCAACACCTACACCACACCTAGGGATTGTTTTGATTTGAAACTAACAGTAACGTATAGAATGTTTCAGGTCTATCTATACCGTCCCCCCGCCCCTCCCCCAAACAACCAAAAGCATCGCAGTGGCTTTGTGGCCCACACCCATACTTGGAGCGTCGCCCTGAACTCAACCCTAAACACCATGCCTCGAATCACCGCAAACATGAAGGCACTAGGAGAATGTCCCGAAGACCATTAAGACCATCGTAGTAGGCTAAACGCTGAACTCTATAAACCCCAAACTCTGAAGCCTAGAGACCCTGCTCTGTTGACTTAGTGAGGTCAACTTAGTATTTTTCAGACACCGTTTCACAGTGCCCATGGCCCAACTGACTTACCCTACTTGCTAGGGCAAAAGGGCTTCCGCGTGAGCCTCCCCTCCCTAACCCGAAACCCGAAACCCTAAACCCTAAACCCTAAATGGTCCAACAGGACGCAGCTCCCAAAAGGCACATGAGCAACGAGGGACTCCCCTGCAGTGCGATGCTCTGCATCAGCTAGTCGGGTGGCAAAACAAAGACCCTAAATGCCCAGGGCTCCTGTGGAGGCCCACTGCGGTGGCAGCTGGCGTTGCTGCTGCTTGATCGACAGGGGCCGGGCCCTGCCGAAATCGACCTGGAGGTCGGTTCGGGGGGGGGAAGGGGGGCTTCAGGGTGTTCGGGGCTTACAGGGTTTCGCGTGTAGGGTTTGGGGTTTAGGGTTTGGGGTTCAGGGTTTGGGGTCAAGGGTTCGGGGTTCGGGGTTAGGGGATCAGGTTGGATTTAGGGTTGATGGTTTGGGGTTTAGGGGTTCAGGGTTTAGGGTCCCTAAACCCTAAACCCTTGTCGGGGTCCAGGTTGCCCTCCGCGTGGCCGAAGCCGGTGGGCTGCCCACGAAGCTTCTGGAGGAGCGGCCGGGGGAGGGAGGGGCGGGGGCAAAGAGGCCCCTTGAATTTTACAAGCCGCTTGTAGGGTTTAGGGTTTAGGGTTTAGGGTGTTTCAGGAATATACCTTGAAAACATAATGAGGGCCCTTGTTATGGCTTAATCCTAAGGGTATTGGGGCTTTCTAGGCTCCAGGGGTTATTTGTGAACTTACTCAGGGTCGGGTCCGCGGAGAGTTTTGCAGAGTCTCGAGGAGATTGTTTTGTTCAGTAAGTTTAAAATTTTTTGTTTATAACATTTGTTTCACAAGACATGAAACATTGCAGCTTGCACTGGCTTGAGGGTGTAGAGTTTAAGTTCGCAGTTATAAGTCTACTTATAACCTACTTAGGGGACTTAGGGGGCTTATAAGTGCAGTTATAATTGAGGTTATAAGCACCCTGAACCTCCAAGTAGGGCCCAATCTACCCCGTAGTATTCCTTTGTTATGGGGGTCTGGGCTTCTCGGCCTTAAACAGACGGTCCAAAATGGCTTAAATCTGATGGTTTGAAGAGTATTGTCTTAGGAATGTTCAATTCAGAGGTTAAGCTCTTTCGAACGGTCTGGGTTCAAAGTAGCCCCACAAACTCTCAAACTGCTGACTCTCTACTAGGCATGCAACCAGCCGGGAACCTGATCTAACTTGTTTGGCCTGGGCTCTATGATGAAGCAGTACAGGGAAAGCACTGCCACAACCCCCCACGAGGAGAGCTGTGACACGAACAGCCCAATGAAATTTAGGGTACTTGTAACTTGTAACCCTACTTATACCTACCCATGAACCTCCAAAGAGGACCACATCTGGAAAGCATGCATCCGAGCTGCCGGAGGATGGCCACTGAACACGGCGAAGGCACGGGCTCTTCACAGGGTTTAGGGTTTAGGGTTTAGGGTTTAGGGCAACAAGGGTCAGCTTGTAGCTGTTGCTGCTTTCGGCCTGTGATGGGTCCCCTATGGCACGAGTCCATGGCAGCTTGAGGCACGTAAGAGAGTCCGGCAAAAGGGTTTAGGGCTAAAGCAGCACGGAATTAGGTGCCCCATGGCTGGAACAGTAGCTGTGAAGGCTGCTGATGATGGATTGAAGTGGCGGTTCCATATTTGTAAGGATATCATAATAGAACACAGCAAGCATATAGTAAAATACTAATAAGGTAACATCATCGTAAAATATTTTGGTGTACAGGTAGATATTACGAATAGTACAAGTCCACCAAGAACAACTTCTGCTAGTGTTGAACAGTTCTACTCTCCTAAACGAACCCGAGGCTCCCACTCTCCGACTTCCTTCCCACATCACGAAGACCCCGTACGGAAGGATTCAAAAGTTGCTAAGGGTCGTTACATGGTCTCTTAGATATGAAGCGGGGTTTCTGTTTCTGTTATTGGTGAGTGTACATAAGGTTCCTTTTTAATCTTGGTGAGTGTATACATTGGGTGTCCTCTTGGGGATACAAGAAATAGAAACCCTACTTCAAGATGGCCCCTGGGCTTCTTTATAAAGGGTGGAGTAGAGATGGATTCAGAAGTCTAAAATACAGAAAGATCCAGAAGTTGTTCTGAAGCTCATGCCTACTGCCCGCTAACTTTGGGGCTGCTGCGCAATTCTCGTTGCCAAGAAGAAAGTGGCCACACGGCAGCTGCTACACCAGGTGCTGCTCCTGCAGCAAACCCTAAACCCTAAACCCTAAACCCTAAACCCTAAACCCTAAACCCTAAACCCTAAACCCTAAACCCTAAACCCTAAACCCTACTCGCCTCAAGCTTTGGGGTACTCATCGACGTGAAGCCACCTGCAACTACTTTTAGGTTTTAGGGTTTTTGGAGTTTTTGGGTTTAGGGCTTAGGGATAGGCTAGATTGTCCGGAGCGTAGTATTCAAAGGGTTAGGGAAGCTGCGTGGTCGCTGAGTACGGGAACCCTAAACCCTAAACCCTAAACCCTAAACCCTAAACCCGAAACCCTAAACCCTAAACCCTAAACCCTAAACCCTAAACCCTAAACCCTAAACCCTAAACCCCCTAAGCCTCCCTTACCTTCTTTTAAAGGTTTTGAAGTATCGGCTCTTGGGTTTGATAGGGTACAGAAAGGGGTCTACAAGACTTCCAAAAGTAATGGCCCATCTTATCATGTAAGTACCCCCCCCCACCCCACCCACCCCCCCCCCCAAAAAAAAAAAAAAAGAGATGAAATCATATGTATATATATATAGATAAACATACATATATATATATATATATATGCATATATGATAATTATACAACGCAGAACTAACAATGAAGAACCTAAACCTGCATCAACCCTAAAGCTCTAAAACTTAAAACCCTAAACCCCAAAACCCTAAAACCCAAAACCCCAAAACCCTAAACCCCAAAACCCTAAAACCCAAAAGTAGTTGCAGGTGGAGGCAGCCAGGCAACTGGTGGAGGCCTATCTGGCTGGCCTTTTGGTCAGATTCTAAGGGTAGTTCTAAGGTCCCGTCGGGTTTAGGGTTTATGGCTTAGGGTTTAGGATTGCTTCCTGGCAGTCACCAAGTCCCAGTTGCGAAAAAGGGTTTAGGGTTTAGGGTTTAGGGTTAGGGAAGTTACCTTCGCCCGGAATATGGTCCCGTACCTCCTCTAAAAGGTTCTGAAGTTTGGGCCCTTGGGTTGTATGGGTATATAAAAGGGTATATAAGGGGTCCCCTGTTAAGGGCCCATACTAAGGGACCATGTACCCCAAGACATTTCCATTGGCAGGGTGGGTTTACTTGTAGGTTCATGGGCATACAAGTATAACCCTAAACCCTAAACCCTAAACGGGCTTGTATTTAACCCTACTTACAACACCATGAACCTCCAAGGAGGGCTTTCGGGCATGGTCAGTAGCCAGCCCTTTTTCTATGCCAAGCACCCTTCCAAAAAGCCCAATGCTCGTAATCTCGGAGTATAGCTTGAACTACCATAAGGAGCCCTGCAATGACGTAAGGCGCATTCCGTTTGGAGTGTTGGGCTTATTGGGCAATTTGGGTTTTAAGCATGTCTAGATCCGCCCTGAAGACGACGCCCAAGACTTCTGAAACATTTGCCGAGCGCGCAATCCGGGCTTAGAGAGCCCTTCGTCTCATTCGACCCTGTGTCCTAGGAGGTACCGGGATCGGGTTGCAGGGTTTGATGCAGTTGCAGGTAAGTTCTTGGACAGGGTTTTAGTCATGTCGAACGGAGCTTGATGATGGACGGGGCTGTTCGGGCTTGCGAGCTTTTAGATGAAAGGCCCTTCTACATCCCATCCTGAACATTTTCACACTTTACGAACCCTACATATACCTTATGCAAACTATAAGCCCTTCATGAACACCCTATATGAACTCCATATCCCCTATAAAGCCTATATAAAGCCTTTCTAAACCCTATATATAAACTGTAAAAACCCTATGTGGAACCCTCAACCCTAAACCCTAAACCCTAAACCCTAAACCCTAAACCCTAAATCCTCCAAACCGACCCAGGCTTGCCAGAAGCCCAGCAGTGCCCGGAGACAGATGCAGCGTTGGCCGCGCGGGCGCCGTCCTCAACTTGGTTTAGGGATTAGGGTTTAGGGTTTAGGGTTTAGGGTTTAGGGTTTAGGTGTGCCCGGAGGGCTTAAGGTGTAGGGTTTAGGGTTTTAGGGTTTAGGATATTTGGGTTTAGGCACCCTACTTGGAGGTTCATGGGTAGTTATAAGTAGGGTTTTCAGTAGGGTAACTATATACTGTTTTCCATGGTACTTTTTTTCCTGCTTCTAGCTACCCATGAACCTTCAAGCAGGGCCAGGGAATGCTTAAGGTAAAGGACTTGTCCTCCAAATTTTTCACAATCACCCAGTCGAGGGCCGTACATCTATGCTTACCATACAATAATTCTCTCCGTGTACCGAGAGTTTTTGTCCAAGCACTGGGTCTAGGGTGCTCTTACTTCGTCCTGGTAGAAAGAAAGGGGTCTCGGTTGGGAGAAAGAAGAGAGCCCTCCAAGTCCGCAGGTTTAGGGTTTAGGGTTTAGGGTTTAGGGTTGCTTGCAAAGCCCATGTGGGTGGTTGTCAAAATTATGGTCCCTTTTTGGATCCCTAGTAGAATACGGCACCTCATATAGGCTACCCCAAGAGGGATCATGATTTTGACAACCACCCATGGGGTTCGGACTTCGCGTTGCGCAGGTTGGGGATTAGGGTGCAGGCGTGAGGGTTTATGGGGAGCAGGGCTTCTATGGGTGTTACAAGCACTGGAGCCATAACAATTGCCAATAGTTGTTATATATATATATATGTATGTGTGTGTATACCTTTGATCCCTTAGAACATTGCATTACATTGCGTTGCATTGCATTTCATTACATACATACATACACACACATATATATATACATACATACATGCACCTATACATCTGTGTCTATGTATACTTTTAAGATCGGACTCGCACCAACCAAAACGCCGATTCACATGAACACAGACTCTTATGTTGCCCGCAGAGCCCGTTTCGTGGCCGGGGTCAAACTATCAGCTGGCACCCTGAAGCCTAAATCCGAAACCACTTTGGCTCAAGATCGATTTCTTTCATATACCTTGGTATGTTGGGGGCCGGAAGATCCCCAGAGTCCAAGTGCTACAGTCCTTGGGGGCCTAGGATTTTTTGCATTGCGTGTGCGGAATAGTTGAAGATGGCCATGGCTTGGATGCCCCGAAGGAAGCGCGCGGCGTTGGGAATTGCGTTTGCCCTCGGTGGGGCTGCGCTGTTCACCGCGCCGCTGACCAGTGTCTCCGTGGGGTCGGGGCCGTCTCGAGGCCCGAGTGGTGCGTCGGTGAACATGGGTGCCCTGGTGCTTTGTGCGATCATGTGTGCCTACTACATCCTCTGTTGGCATGATGCGCGGGTGGCGCGAGCTCGTGAGGCGAAGGAAGTGGAGGACGCCTCGGCAGCTCCGGCGAAGAAGCCGCGCATTGGGGCATTGGACAGCCTGAGGTTCATACTGATTGCCTACATCGCCTCCGGCCACTTCATCCACACGGCAACGCACAACCCCTTCTTGCTGAGGTTCATCTCGCAGATCAATGTAGTCGTGGGCGCGTTCTTCGTGATCTCCGGCTATGTGGCTGCCTACACGACCACGGAGCTCGGACAGCGAAAGGGCTCCAAGCGCTTGGACAATGCTGTGGAGTTCGTCATCACCCGAATCATGGGACACTGGCCATTGCACCTCATGGTGCTGCTGCTACTATATCCCCCTTGAGAATTATTTTCTATTTTTGTTTATTATAAAAAAACCCAAAAGGATTTTAGAAGTATTGTTTTTTATGAAGGTTCTCAGGGCAGTGTAGGCTATTCTCTCCCGTGTTTCTCTTCGTCGACCTCTCCTTTCACGGGGTGGCAACGGCGGCTTGGAATGGGTGCCTTGGGAACGAAATGAGGGTTTAGGGTTTCGGGTTTAGGGTTTAGGGTTTAGGCCCTAAAAGGGTGTATGGGCCATACACGTTCAGGGCGTAGTAGAGACGGGATAAGGAGGGACCCCTACAAGTACACATATATATATATATATAAATCTATATAAATATAGCTTACATAGTCACTATATCTCAGTAACGCGCACAATACCCTTAAGGCCCCTAAGAAGGGTCCCTAAACCCTCAACCGTTATAGTCATAAAAAAAGTCGTATCAGGTATATGACCTGAACTTTAGGGTTCGTTTCTTCCCCGAGGTTCATCTCCATCTTCATGCTCCAGGCATGGTTCCCCACCTCCGCGGAGGTATGGAATCTAGATAGGCCCATGGGATGTTTTTGATTTTGTCCGGTTTAGGGTTTCGGATTTAGGGTATAGGGTTTAGGGGAGAGAGAGAGAGAGAGAGAGAGTTTCGGGTGTAAGGTTCTAATTTTCCCTTATTGGGTTTGGGAGGATGATCTTTAGGAATATTGTTCCAGAAGGTTTGTTTCCGGACCGCCCGAGGAATGCGCCCACTTGGTTCCTCTCGGCGCTGTCCTTCGCCCTCATGGTGCTTCCCTACGGACTTCGCATCCTCGCTGGGCAGAAGAAGGAAGAGCTCAGGAGACTTGGTAGCCCAGTGGTACCCTTTTACCCTTGAGGGTTTAGGGTTTAGGGTTTAGGGTTTAGGCTTTAGGGTTATAAAGTCACAAAGCCCACCAATCAGGGTACCCTTATTATCAGATGGTTCCTGGGCTACCAAGGAGAAGCCTCGTCATCCTAACTCTGCTGAGCTTGGTGCCCAAGGTGGCCTACGCGGTTTAGGGTTTACGGCTTAGGGTTTAGGGTTTAGGGTTTAGGGTTAGGGTTTAGGGTTTAGGGCTTAGGGCTTAGGGTTTAGGGTTTAGGGTTTAGGGTTTAGGGTTTAGGGAGCCAAGGTGGCCTACAGCAACGACCTCCATGCCTGGGGCATCATGGAGGGCATGCTGAATGCAACTCGGCAGGCTATGTTGGGATGATTTCATGTCTTTGCCCTTCTTGGGTGTAAGAGGAGAATCTTCAGGAATCCCTAAACCGTAAACCCTAAACTCTAAACCCTAAACCCTCAGAGGGTTCCTAAGGGGCGACCCCACTACCTAATGAAGGAATATACCTTAAAGTCATACTATGGATCCCTATATGGTTTAAGGAACCTAAACCCTAAACCATAAGCCTTAAACCCTAAACCCTAAACCCTCAGAGGGTTCTTAAGGTTCTTAAGGGGCCATCCTAGGCCAAGACCCACCCCAACTACGCGCTCTTCAACAGCGTCCGCTTCAGCCCCCTGGGGGCGCTGTTCGAGGTCCTCATGGGGGCCGTGGCCTGCCGCCTGGTCATGCTCCTTGGGGACGAAATCGTGTAGGGTTTAGGGTTTAGGGTTTAGGGTTTAGGGTTTAGGGTTTAGGGTTTAGGGTTTTGGGGGGTTGTAGTCGCACAGGGCGTATGACCCCAATGTTAGGGTTCACGTCGACCGCAAGGTTGGACAAGCCGCAGGAACAAGTGAGGCTTGTCAGCCCAGTTGCATTTTTTTTTTTTTTGTGGGTCTAGGTTCCCTTAGAAAAAAGCACCAGCAGCACGAAGGGTATCCTTACTAATACTATTATTACGATTCTTCTTGTTATTGTTATTCTCATGATGATGAGGATGATGATGATGGTTATTCCCCAAACAGTCAGTCTACTGTTGGGGTTCTAAATTCATTTAAGGATTGCCGACATTCTGAGGACTGTTGCCGGGTTTCTGGGTTCCTTGTCTCTCTTTGTGTTCCTCGCCTCCCTTTGTCTCCCTTCGTCTCCTTTGTCTCCCGTCGTCTCCACTGGTTCTTTGATGTGCCATTGACTGTTTGAGGTCTTCGGTGGTGAAAATTAATTATGATAATGTGTTTTTATGGCTACTGGGCCACCAAGGAAGTCGCCAAGCTCCTTGGCGCCATTGCTCGCCATGATCGGAGTCCTCGGTCTCCGCGCCACGGGCGCGGTTGAGCTGAACGACATGCTCACGCGCAGCGCCATCTTCATCCCCTTGCGGCTTGGCAGCCCAGAGGTGCCCTTTTTGCCTTGTTCTGGGTTTCTAGGTTCCCTTCTGAAAGGAATCAGCTCCCCCAAAATAGGCCTGAACCCTAAACCCTCAACCCTAAACCCTAAACCCTGAACCCTGAACCCTAAACCCTAAACCCTAAACCCTACTAATTTGGCTCCTGGACATGCCCAGGTGGATTGTGTTCCTGATGCGCATCCACCGTGAGTCAGCCGCCCCAGGAGGCTCCAAGCTCTTGCCGAACTTTTTCTGCAACTTGGGTCCGGTTTAGGGTTTAGGGTTTAGGGTTGCCAGTGGCTACTAAGTGGGTCTAAGAAATATTCCACATACCCCTTGACCATTTCCTGAAAAGAAATTCAGGGCTACGGTATGATAAAGTCCTCCCTTTTATGTATGCGAATATGTATACATATATAAGACATATGTATATATATATATTTATTTATTTATTTAAATATAAATTCTTATACATATATATATATATGTTTATATTTATTTGCCTTTTTTTTTCAAGGTTGAGGGGTACGGGTTTTGGGTATTAAGAATTATTCTTTCAAACTTTAGGGCCCTTGGGAATTTCTTGTTATTTGCCCGGCTTAGGGTTCGGGGTTTAGGGTTCTAGGTAAGCCTGCTGCAAAAGGGTTCTAGGTAGGGGCTTGCTTTTCGTTTTTTCCTTTATATTTGGTTTATGAGGATCATCTTCATGAATCTTGTTCAGGGGGTTTTCAAGCGCCATCCTAGGCAAGCAGCCGCTGGTTTTTCTGGGCGGAATTTCCTTCCCCATCTTCATCGTGCACCAGCCCATCGGCCAGATCTTCTACAAGAAGGCTGTCGCTACCGCAATCTTGGGCCACAGCCTCGCGAGTCCGCAGCCAAGTGGCCTGCACTGGTTCTTCGGCGTCTACTGGCTCATCGTGCTTTTTGTTGCGTACTTGCTGCAGAAGCTCTTTCTGGAGAGCACGCGCGTGCAAAACGCGTCAAAGTCGACGGTGACCTTTCTCATCAGCAAGCTTGGTGGCTGAGGGCAGGGCAGCTCCTTTTTCGGGAAAGTGTCAGCGTGAACCCAGTGTGAAAGGTGCGGTGCAAAGGTCGGGCCATAATGCAACGCATCGGTTGTGTTAAGTTAGAGCAGCTTGCTTGCAAGAAAACACCACAGAATCCGCTTGTCTGCACGGCCACGTTGACAGCATTCCCGGCGTAGGTCTTCATCTTGCAATGGCCGGCTAAACATGGGCACAAATGCGTAAGCAGCAAAATGTCCTCTAGCCACAAACAGCCAGGCCACTGCCGCATCCGATGCACATCCGACGTGGCACTTGACGTCTGGAGCATAGGCACTTCAGCCCTAGGTGCATTGCCGCAGACAGTGATGTGCATCTCTTTTTTCCGCTGCTGTCACCTTCGCAAGCCTGTCTTAGAGTTGGAACCACACAGAGAAGATTAGCATGGCCCCTGCGCAAGGATGACGCGCACAACTCGAGAGGTTTTCCAAGCTTTAGCAATTTTAGCCGTGCCCTAAGAACGGCAAGCTCGCTGCATGTCTGAGAAGTGACCTTAATAAGCTCACTTGCTACCTTTAAAAGATGTGTGTGCGGGCATCTTCCTAAGAGGGAGGTCGCCATCGTGGTTGAAGACTGTCGCGATCGAAGAGTGTTTTTTCCAGTGTCTTTGATGGTTTGTTGTCTGGCCTAGTTTGGTTACCCTGAACCCTAAACCCTAAACCCTAAACCCTAAACCCTAAACTGGTTGTTGTCTTTTTGTTTGATCCATCAGCTCTTCGATGTTTGAAGTTATCCGACATGTCGTTCCACATCGAGCGGTTCGGCCACCTATGCGAATGGCAGAAAAGCATGAACGTACCAATTGCTTAAGAACACCCAACAAGAACAGGAAAAACTATTCTTCCTTATAAGAGGAATATGAGGCTTATTTAATTTTTAGTTTTCTGGGGGTTCTGAAGCAAATAGTAGGATCTGAGCAAGCTCTGTTTTTAACACCGTAGAAAGGACGAGATCCTGCGCCCACGACTCCCACAAGAAAGGGGGCCCCAGGTTGGAGGCATAGTTTTGCAGGGACGTTAAGTACTCTCAGGTTTAGAAGTCCCTCCACTATAGCTAGTAAGCGCTCAAGTCTACTGTGTAAACCCTAACAACCATACGCCTTCAACCTTAGTCTGTACAGTACACCCTAAACCCGAAACCCCAAAGCCCAAATAAACCACTCCCTGTAATCTAAGGTTGGAACCATGGGGCCTTAGTATGGTCCCAAACCCTTGTTCGTAGGGATCCGAAGACGTATGGGCCCTTAGTATATCTATATATGGGTGGTTGTCAAAATTCTGGTCCCTTTTTGGATCCCTATTATAATACGGCACCTAATATTTAAGGGTACCCCAAAAGGGATCAGAATTTTGACAACCACCCATATATATATATATATAGTGTTAATATAGTGTATATAAAGGTTAGAACAAGGAACCCAAATGAAGGGCCCATGGTTGGAACCCTAAACCCTAAACCCTAAACCCTAAACCCTAAACCCCAAACCCTAAACCCTAAACCCTAAACCCTAAACCCTAAACCCTAAACCCTAAACCCCAAACCCCAAACCCTAAACCCTAAACCCTAAACCCTAAACCCTGGGACCCAAATTAGGGGCCCTAGATTTGCAAAGCCTAGACTCAAGCGTCCGGCGGCATGCCAGGTTTCAGCCTTCGCGGGGCTGGCGCAGAGCTTCCAGTCTTCGGACATCGAGCGCCCCATGGCTTAGAAGGGTGTGGGGTTTAGGGTTTAGGGTTTAGGGTTTAGGGTTTAGGGTTTAGGGTTTAGGGTTTAGGGTTTAGGGTTTAGGGTTTAGGGAAGCTTTGGAATTCAGTGCTCAGGCTTTTTGAGGCTTGGGTTTTCCGAGTTCGGGTTGAATATCAAGGGATCCTGGCGAGGGGGCGGGGCAGGCATTGTAAGTGAACAGTGAACATGTTCTTCGGGAAGTTACATGGCCCCTTCTCAAATGTTAAAAGGGTTGTGAGGTGTGGGCCCTTGGGTTATATATACATATGTACATATATACATATATATATATACATGTATACACACACACACATATATATATATATATATATATATATGTGGTAGATAAGGGTTCCCCAATCATGGGCCTATTTGAACTGACCATGTAACTACCCTAGGAGTGTTGGAGGGCACCTTATAGGGAGAGTCACGAGAGCCCTCAATTGGGTAACAATGATTGCAACTTCGGCTACAAGTCCCCTAGTTGTACGTAGCAAAGTAAACCCCCGAAAGACCCCAAATACACCTAAGTAAAGGAAAGATGCCCGAAATCATTATTAGGCTCCCTCTACCGCCTGTACGGTTTCAGCTATATTCTTTGTAACTGAAGGGTATTGGTCTCTCTGGGCCTCAGCCCTCAACCCTGAACCCTAAAACCTAAACCCTGAACCCTACACCCTAGCCCTAAACCCCACACCCTAAACCCCACACCCTAAACCCTAAACCCTAAACCCTCCTCGCCCAAGGCATGCGCAACTCCGTCCAAGCCGGAGCTGCCTTGGGCTTGCCGCAAGTGCCACAGCTGCAGGTTTTAGGGTTTAGGGTTTGGGGTTTGGGTTTTCGGGTTTAGGGTTTGGGGTTTAGGGTTTAGGGTTTGGGGTTTAGGGTTCAGGGTTTAGGGTTTGGGGTTTAGGGTTTGGGGTTTGGGGTTTAGGGTTTAGGGTTTGGGGTTTGGGGTTTAGGGTTTGGGGTTTGGGGTTTGGGGTTTAGGGTTTAGGGTTTAGGGTTTGGGGTTTGGGGTTTAGGGTTTGGGGTTTAGGGTTTGGGGTTTGGGGTTTGGTGGGCGTCTGGCAGTCAGCAAGTCCAGCTTCAAAAACGGGTTTCGGGTTTAGGGTTTAGGGTTTAGGGGTTCAGACAAACCCTAAAGCTTAAGCGTCAAGCTTTGCATACCTTAGCGGTTTGGGGGGGATTTTGGATTTTTGGTGTTGCCCCTGCGTGTCGGTGCATGCTAAGAAGGTCCGGATTGATTTAGCAATCTAGCCTCTCGCCATGACACACCGGTGCTCCACCATCACTCGCTGAACTTCTACGTTGCATGTCGGGTTCTTGGCCCTAAACCTTAGAGATTTCTTGCGAGTGCTGATCACTGGGCTCTCAAGTTCTAGACCTGATTCATACCTGGGCTCGACTCACGGAACTCGGCGTGTGACTGCTCATAAAGGTCTCAGGCGTAGGGATCTGCGGATGAAGAAGTTCAGAGGTTTAGGGTTTTAGGTTTAGGAATCCTAGCTTCTGAAGGTTTCGGAATCCTGGCGTGAAGCTGCTTCCATTCTCAAGCAAAGGGTTTCGGGTGAAGTTGAGGGGGTTCAGGTTTAAGTGAGGTTTGGGGACAGTCTGGGTTCGAAAAGATTCGGTTTTTCAAGTTTTACACTAAACCCGAAACCCTAAACTCTAAGTTTTTTTCACTAAACCCGAAACCCCAGAAAGCCCTCATAAAGAGATGTAGGTGCGCGAGCTGGGGAAGCGATTCCCGCAAGAGCAAAACCTCAGCAGCATGAAGATCTGGAGGGTTCATCTTTAGGGTTTAGGGCAAAAGGGTTTAGGGTTTAGGGTTTAGGGTTTAGGGTTTAGGGCTACTTTTAAGAACCCCAAAGCCTACTTCAGTGAGCTCCTAGTAAGAGGTGTAGGGTTAAGGGCTTGAGATATCTCTGGGGCAATTCATGGTCCTGTGGCACGATCAATTTTGCATGTTGGGGACGCCAAGCAGCCCATAATTCGTTTAGGGTTTAGGGTTTAGGGTTTAGGGCTACCTTTAAGAACCCCAAAGCCTACTTCAGTGCGCTCCTAGTAAGGGGTGTAGGGTTAAGGGCTTGAGATATCTCTGGGGCAATTCATGGTCCTGTGGCACGATCTCACCCCTGCATGTTGTGGACGCCAAGCAGCCCATAATTCGTTTAGGGTTTAGGGTTTAGGGTTTAGGGTTTAGGGTTTAGGGTTTAGGGTTTAGGGCTACTTTTAAGAACCCCAAAGCCTACTTCAGTGGGCTCCTAGTAAGGGGTGTAGGGTTAAGGGCTTGAGATATCTCTGGGGCAGTTCATGGTCCTGTGGCGCGATCTCACCCCTGCATGTTGTGGACGCCAAGCAGCCCATAATTCGTTTAGGGTTTAGGGTTTAGGGTTTAGGGTTTAGGGTAATCAACGCCCTTTGAAGCCGAATCAACCCTGAGCCCCCCCCCTAAACCCTAAACCCCAAACCCTAAACCCTAAACCCTAAACACCAAACCCTAAACCCTAAACCCTAAACCCTAAACTCCAAGCCCTAATCGGTCCGAGGCCTTGCTGGAAGCCTCCGAGGCCTGCTTCTTTGCAAGGCGGGCCTTTTTTGGGGGGAGCTCGGGTTTAGGGTTAGGGTTTAGGGTTTTAGGGTTTAGGGTTTAGGGTTTAGGGTTTAGGGTTTAGGGTTTAGGGTTTGGGGTTTAGGGTTTACGGTTTACGGGTTAGGGTATGTATGGTGGTTGAAGTCGCAGAAGTCCCATCAGGGGCTGCATTGCCATTATCATGACCATATAGAAGAAGCCGAATGTGAGTTGAGGAGCATGGCATAAGCAAAGTGTAGTTGAGTCTTTGGGTCCGGGGTTTAGGGTTCAGGGTTTAGGGTTTGGGTTTTGGGGTTTAGGAAACTGGAGACTACCACGAGTGCTGGGTTTGTGCCTTGCGCCCGGGTCTCAGCATACTTACCCGGCAGACTTCAGAGGCCTGGATGTAAAAGGAAACTGGAGAGGCCTCAAGCATGCTAGGGCTTCGGATGTAAAGCCCAAACTAGAAGTCTAGGCCACCACCATTCCCCCAGCCCGGACTCTTTGCACGTGTATATGCATGTGTACATGAAATTTCAGGTATTCTCTGTATGTAAGACCTTGTGTAAAGTCTCCAGACCCTTTTGACGGGTTTACCCAACACCCCCGTCCTCAAATCACACCCAGCGAGCCCTTAATACTTGGAGGGTCATGGGTAGTTTTAAGTAGGGTGTTAAGTAGATTTGTTCTATACCTTTGACCTTATTCAGAGTACTTATAAACCCTACTTACTTCTAACTACCCATGAACCTCCAAGTACCCCTTTTTTCAGGAGCATGCCTCATAGCCTTTTTGCGGATACTCAGTAGCGCTTCAGGTATATTCCTTTAACTACCATCTGCTTAAGAACCACCCGATATTCCCCTTTTAAGGGAAGCATATCTTTTCGAATTTGCGAGCTTTTTTTTTCTGAGAAGCAAATAGCAGATATAGGCATTCTTAGTATGGCTTAAGGTGTTTAGGGCTTAGGGTTTAGGGTTTAGGGTCCCTGAAATCTTAGCGGCGCTTTGGGGCATCCGAGCCTGGCGAGGCGAGTGGCAGCAGGGCGCTACCACTCCGTGCTGCTGAAAAGGAGGGCTCGGAGAACAGACCCCAACATGCCTTGTTTGGGGTTTAGGGTTTAGTGTTGAGGGTTTAGGGTTTAGGGCTAGGGTTTAGGGGTTAGGGTTTAGGGTTTAGGGTTTAGGAATCTACTAGGTTGGCTTTTGGGATATTTTTCCCTGGTTTGGGTTCATATGGGACCCCATATATACATGATTTCAAGGGGTTCAAAGGCCAACCCAGTATATGGGGAAATATGAACCCAAATGAAATTTCAGGAAGATACTCCTTAACCAAGGGATGTTGGAGGATTTGGCATGTAAGCTTCTCGCGGGCTTCAGGGCTTGAATGGGCTAGCTATACCCTAACCCTAAACCCTAAACCTCAAACCCTAACCCCTAAATCCTAACAGCTGCACGCTCCAAACCCCGCAGTCCTTGAAAGGACCGGTGCTGCAGTGGCTTTTGGCCTCAACGCGGCCGGAGAGTCGCTGCTTCCAGCGTTGCCCTTCGGGCTTCAATACACGGCGGTGTCACTGAGAGATACTTGGGAATGTGTTTTGAAGTTTTGGGTACTAGAATTCCTAAGAAACAGCAAACAATGTGATTTTTGCGCGGGTTCCAAGTTCTGTATAGGTCAGCCGGCGCCCAGCACACGCTGCTGCTGCGAAGCGATGGACGGGTTGCCGCCTGCGGTTTGAACCTCGATGGACAGACGGATGTCACAGAGGTTCCGTGGCAGGCCCTTGTAACATTTCATCTTTCCCTTATTGGTTTAAGGCTTAGGGTTTAGGGTTTGAGGGTTTAGGGTGTAGGCTTTAGGGCTTAAGAGGACCATATTCAGCGAGTATCCTTTCAGAGGGTTTTTTTTTAAAGGGCACTTCCTGAGGTTCAAGCCCTTAAAGGGTATTATAAGTAGGGTTAGAAGTATACCTCTAAGGGGCCTTATAGGGGGTTATCCCAAGTATAAGTAGGGTTATAAGTACACTTATAAGTGGTTAGTAGGTACCATGAAAACCCTAAACCCTAAACCCTAAAACCTCCAAGCCATCCTGAGGTTCAGGCGGGCCGCTGCATCATCTCGGTCGCGGCCGGCGGCTTTCACAGCGTCTTCTTGGACTCCGAGGGCTCCTGCCTCTTAGGGATACTTGGGAATATGTTTTATATACATATACATATACATATATATATATATATGAAAGAGCAGCCTTTAGGGTCTATTTAGCTCATTCCTTCTTTTTAATAAGCAGAAAATAATTTAATTTATTTAAATAAATTCAACTATTTAAATAGAGAGAGCTTAATTAAATTATTTAAATCCTACGCCCTATTTTTTTGAATAAGTAAGGCGTCGGATTTAAATAATTTAATTGGCTCTGTGCCTGTCTGTACTCACCTCCCACCACAATTAAATTAATTTAAACGATTTAAACGATTTAAACGATTTAATTGTGCCCAATTAAATCGTTTAAATCCTACGGTCCAATTAAATTATTTTATTGAGGCGTCGGATTCAAACGATTTAATTGGACCCAATTAAATCGTTTAAATCGTGTAAATCGTTTAAATTAATTTAATTGTGGGGGGACTCAGCCAAGCCATAAACCAATTAAATCATTTAAATCCTACGGTCTAATTAAATTATTTAATTGAGGCGTCGGATTTAAATAATTTAATTGGCTCTGTGCCTGTCTGTATTCACCTCCCACCACAATTAAATTAATTTAAACGATTTAAACGATTTAAACGATTTAATTGGGCCCAATTAAATCGTTTAAATCCTACGGTCCAATTAAATTATTTAATTGAGGCGTCGGATTTAAACGATTTAATTGGACCCAATTAAATCGTTTAAATCCTACGATCGAATTAAATTATTTAATTGAGGCGTCGGATTTAAACGATTTAATTGGACCCAATTAAATCGTTTAAATCGTTTAAATTAAATCGTTTAAATCGTTTAAATCGTTTAAATTAATTTAATTGTGGGGGGAATCAGCCAAGCCATAAACCAATTAAATCATTTAAATCCTACGGTCTAATTAAATTATTTAATTGAGGCGTCGGATTTAAATAATTTAATTGGCTCTGTGCCTGTCTGTACTCACCTCCCACCACAATTAAATTAAATTTAAACGATTTAAACGATTTAAACGATTTAATTGGATCCAATTAAATCGTTTAAATCCTACGGTCTATTTAAATTATTTAATTGAGGCGTCGGATTTAAACGATTTAATTGGACCCAATTAAATCGTTTAAATCCTACGGTCCAATTAAATTATTTAATTGGGGCGTCGGATTTAAACGATTTAATTGGACCCAATTAAATCGTTTAAATCCTACGGTCGAATTAAATTATTTAATTGAGGCGTCGGATTTAAACGATTTAATTGGACCCAATTAAATCGTTTAAATCGTTTAAATCGTTTAAATCGTTTAAATTAGTTTAATTGTGGGGGGACTCAGCCAAGCCATAAACCAATTAAATCATTTAAATCCTACGGTCTAATAAAATTATTTAATTGAGGCGTCGGATTTAAATAATTTAATTGGCTCTGTGCCTGCCTGTACTCACCTCCCACCACAATTAAATTAATTTAAACGATTTAAACGATTTAAACGGTTTAATTGGGCCCAATTAAATCGTTTAAATCCTTCGGTCCAATTAAATTATTTAATTGAGGCGTCGGATTTAAACGATTTAATTGGACCCAATTAAATCGTTTAAATCCTACGGTCTATTTAAATTATTTAATTGAGGCGTCGGATTTAAACGATTTAATTGGACCCAACTAAATCGTTTAAATCGTTTAAATCGTTTAAATCGTTTAAATCGTTTAAATTAATTTAATTGTGGGGGGACTCAGCCAAGCCATAAACCAAGTAAATCATTTAAATCCTACGGTCTAATTAAATTATTTAATTGAGGCGTCGGATTTAAATAATTTAATTGGCTCTGTGCCTGTCTGTACTCACCTCCCACCACAATTAAATTAGTTTAAACGATTTAAACGATTTAAACGATTTAAACGATTTAAACGATTTAATTGGGCACAATTAAATCGTTTAAATCCTACGGTCGAATTAAATTATTTAATTGAGGCGTCGGATTTAAACGATTTAATTGGACCCAATTAAATCGTTTAAATCCTACGGTCTAACTAAATTATTTATTTGAGGCGTCGGATTTAAACGATTTAATTGGACCCAATTAAATCGTTTAAATCGTTTAAATCGTTTAAATTAATTTAATTGTGGGGAAACTCAGCCAAGCCATAAACTAAATTATTTAGGTAGGGCTGGAGAGGCTGGAGGGGCTGGAGGAACTAGAGGAACCTGGAGAAGGGATGGGCTGGAGCTGGAGGGGCTGGAGGGGGGTGGAGGGGGCTGGAGGGGGCTG